>CM033431.1:16377099-16398098 GCA_019425775.1 Rafetus swinhoei
GAAGCCATTTTTTTTAATGAGTCCGTCTGGAGCCAGCCAGGGAAAGGGCAGGACTGGCTGTGTGGGAAGCTGGTAAGACCCAGGCCTGCATGCAGGGTTCCCTCTGAGAACTGGCCTCTAGGAACCTGAAAGAAAGATCCCTCCACTGGGCTTTTCCTTCTCCACTGATGATTCCCAGTTTGTAGAGTGTGCTGGGAAACTTCCCTAGCCAGGCTGAGTTAGCCCTCCAGCTCCGTAGGTGAGACCAGTCACCACATGGTCAGCTCTGCTCTGCCGGCTAGTTCTGAGCTGCTGCCTGCTGTGTGTGTCTGGCGCTGGGCTAGAGACTAGTTTGGATTTTAGTACAGTTGTGTAATCTGCACCTTGAGCCCTGCACCCCTTTGTGGTGAGGGGAAATCCTGGGACCGAAGCAGCCTGATTCCTGCCTGAAGAGGATCCCTGCGAGCAGAGATCAGCCCTCTGCAGTGACTGTGGAGTCCAGAGTCATCTCTGAGCCAGAGGATCATTCATGGAGTTTGTGAGTGCGTCATCTTTTAGTTCGTCAGTCAGGGAATTTGTTTTGGGGACCCCCTCTACTCACTGAACTGTGTCCTCAAGCCAGGGAGTAAGGGTTTGGGGATTTTATAACCTGCTGCATATTAAACCTGTGGAGCGATTTACCACCTTATCCCACTTGTGAGTCCTTTGGGCTGTACTGAACCCAGTCAGCCACACTGCTAAACCACTGCAGCGAATTTTGTGGTCATAGGTCATCAAGGGCCCCAACAAAGTACGCGTACCAACGGGACACTGATCTTACATTTGCTACATCAAGTCACGTGACTGGGGCAAGTCACAGGTAGTAGCAGCGTGGGCACCGGTGAACCTAAAAATAGTGTTTTACCCTGTTACGTTATATTTGTCTCCTGTTTAATATAATTATTGTGTTGAACATATTGTATGTGTTTGTGTTATTTCTGGAAGTCTCCAGCTATCTGGCAAGTAAGTGGGGATTATCCTGTAGTTAGAATTTTCCTTCCAAGCTGCCCTGGTGACCCTGCCAGGAAGGAGTGAGGTGGGTGGAGGCACCGCCAAATAGATTCATAGGGAAAAATAAAGAGGATACACCCTGCTGAGTGCATGGCGGGATCCAGAAGAACCCAGACCTGTCCATCAAAACCTGTAAGCAGACTGGCATTAAAGAAGGTAACTGGGTGGAGAGGGGGTGCTACATAAGTGTGTGAGTGGACCGGAGTCAGTGGAAGCTATTGGTGGGGGAAAGTGGGTTTAGGGGTGAGAGTTGTGCCTCCGTTTCCCATCTTCAAAACGGAGGCTCCTATTACTTCCTTATCTCAAATGGCATCGTTAAGCCCAGGAAGGTCTGTAGGAGGCTCACAAAACTCTTAGGTTTGGGCCAGTTCTTACTGCATCCAGACCTGGTTATGTTCAACTGGCCTCTTTCCACAGGGAGTCTTCAGGATGCCGTGCTGCCAAAGTTAAGGGTGCAGCTTTCTTCACATGGGTGATAAGTCGGAGCAATCAATCTGTTATGCTAGCCTGGCCATCCATCTTTCTGCAGCATTTCTGCAACCTCTTAAGCAATTAAGGCTAAGGTCTACTAGCTGCCAATGAGCCGTTTGCTTTGTCCAATCTTGCCGGCATCGGTAATGATTGATTGTGTTCTCTAAGCACCTTTACATCTCTTCCTGCTACACAAGGAAAGCGTGGCTCCTGGCTAGACAGGGCTGGCTGTGGTCCATCTTGGGTGATTAATCTTTCATCTGTTGTGCTTCATTGGAAATGAATCGGGACTGTAAACTATTAAACTAGGAGAGCGGTAAGTAATCCAACAGCTGAAAGACTGCCATTAAGGTAAGATATGGCTTAGTCCTCCAGGCATCTGAAATTAGTTTTATGATAGGAACGCCTCCTCGTGATTCCATTTATAGCTTGAGGGCTGTGGTGTTCATATAGTGGGACTACTGGGGCTGGGACTGGGCTGGAGAATGGCTAGAAATAGTCTCAAGTGATCAAAACAACGGAGTCCCCAAACTGCTGTCTTGAGCGTAGGGTTGTGGCAGCAGATGGGGGAAATAATCTAGGAAGGGAACGTGGATGAGAGAGCTGAAAGAATGATCAGAACTAAGTCACTCTGGCATCTGCTACCTTGAATGAGAGAATTTGCTGATCGCATGAGAACGCTTCCTGGTGCCAGGGGTTAACTTGCATTAGGGGTACCCACACAACTGAGCAAACTCAGCCCCAGTGTAATTCCATTGACTTGCAGCTGCATTGGGTGACTGGGTAGCTAAACGAGAAAAACACCATTTGTAATGCCATAAATCAATAGCAACAAGGAGTCTTGTGGCACCTTAGGTTATGTCTACACTACAAGGTTTTTGTGCAAAAACCAGCGGAGCGTCCATACCTCAAGCGTGTTTTTTGCGCTAAAAAACCCCCAGTAAATCAACAGGACAGAGGGCTTTTGCCGGTAGAGGAATAATTCCTTTTTGCGCTACAGTTCTTGTGCAAAAAGGCATGTGTGGACGCTCTGCAATCAGAGCTTTCTTGCAGTCCATGCAGTATGGACGCTCTCTTGTGCAAAAGCACATCACTTTTGCAATGCGCTTTTGCAGCGTGGACGCGCTTTTGCGCAAGAAGTTCTTCCAGAAGATCTCTTCCACAAAAAGCTTCTTGCGCAAAACCCCTGCAGTGTAGACAAAGCCTAATAAGAGATTAATAAAAGAGACATATATAGTATCATGAGCTTTGATGGGCACAATCCACATCTTCAGATGCTGAGCTGGAGAGGAATAGCAGAAAGCAAATATTTTATAATAATAAAAAAAAGGGGGCCTGTCAATTGTAGGGCTGATGCTAATGAGGCTAATGGAGTGGATAAATAGATAACTTTTAGTTCTCTTGTTCCAAGTGTTCAGCAGATGGGCAGCCTGGATGCTGATGGATGATTGCAAAGGGTGATCGCTAAGTCTGGAAAGGGTGTGTGTGTGTGTGTGTGTGTTGAGTGGGAGAATAAATCAAATCAAGCTGGAAAGTGGCTTTGAAGAAGCACAGTGTGCCACCATGATCTTGTGATTCGTGTTCCCTGTAAGCTGCGCACTTGTGTGGCCATGCAGGAGAAATTAAAATGCCACCCAGCTGATTTGTGCCTCTGGTGGTGGTGCACATTCACACCTGCTTTGACGCACATAAAAATGTATTCCGCACATGGATGGGAAAAATTAGAGGGCACATTGCCTGTGACCCAAGATCCCGTCCCAGGGGCTGAGAGATAGTCTGCGTGAAAAATAAGCTACAAAGAGTCTTTCTGGGTTTGTCAATCCCTTCAACCTGGAGCATTGCTCCGGTTTGTATGTGAGCACACCTGTGAGGCTACAAAACTCAGATCAAAGCTTGCAAAGTTTGGGGGTGCTCAGAAGAGGAATTCTGGGGTGGAGACCATTTCTAATTGGCCATTGCACAATCTTGGTGGTCCACAGGGAGAATGACAACATGCTGCTGCTCTCAATTAGTGGCATTGTTTCGTCTGGGCAAATTGTAGAACGGGTGGGGAACCTTTTTTTGGAGGGGGGCCGCTGACCCACAGAAAAATCAGTCGGGAGCCACACACAAGTGAGAAACAAAACCAACCAAACCAAAAAAACCCTCACTGGCGTGGCCTCTAACTGAGAAGCAGAAAGACACTCCCCACATTCCCCTTGCACACCAGAACCTAGTGGGGTCCAGGCTAGTAGATTTTGTGTGCTCGAGTCCCGCAGTAGGCATGGGCTTCCCAGTGCTGGGGTTGGGAGCCTTGAGCCTCGGGGGCCAGATCTAGGTAAGCTGGGGCTGCATCCGCCCCGGCCTGAGGTTCCCCACCCTGTTGTAGAAGCTTGTTTTCTGCAAGCAGTGTTACTGGTGCCTATCCCAGATGATAACCCACGGCAAGGGGCTGTATTAATTCTGTGACCAGGTAGGACTCTGCTTCTTTCACAGTGGCTGCTTAGAACTGAATTACAGCAGGAGGAAGAGAATTAAACCTCCTTCTCCGAAAAGCACAGATTTCACAGCTGTTCTGAATGTTTCAACTGTTCTGATTCTGCTCAGCAGAGGGCAGTGGTCTAACGCACCTTTGCTAATTCATGGCATCAAAAATGTTAACACATCTGCTTTGTTACAGCACAACATGGAATGGAAGCTGGGGTAGTGAATAGCTTTAAAAAACGTAACTCTGTTTTCAGCTCCCAGAATAAAATAGGAAAGGAGCACTGTATGGCAGGGTATTTGAGCCATCTTGTTACAATAGCTCAGTTAGGCTATGTCTAGACTACAACGATCTATCGGAAAAAGGTACGCAAAATGCACTCCACAATTTGCGTGCCTTTTTCTGATAGCTTTTTCGAAGAGGCTTTTCTGAAACTTGGCCCATCTACACTGGGCCAAATTTTGGAAAAACCTCCTCTTTTGGAAGAGCCCTTCTTCCTCATGGGAGAAGGAAGACAGGGCTTCCAAAAGAGCACGTCTGCTCTTCCACAAAAAAAAGCGGAAAAGCAGACTCATTTCCTGGACACGGCGGAGTTTTTCCAGGATACCTCCAGTAACCCAGAAAACCCCCCGTAGTATAGACATAGCCTTAAAAACCTTGAATAATATGTTGGACTTCAAAGCCAGAGAGCTAACCACTGATGCACACTAGAAATGGTTGTGTGCAGAACTTGCTGGAAAATGAGTAATAATTTTGCTAGATATTTTTTTTTAATTCCAAAAATCAAAGTTTTGTCTCCTCAACAATCTTTGGATGCAGATCTGGTTGAACATATATTCTTGGGAAGCTATGGTTGGCTTTTTGGGTTGAAAATGGAGTTCATGATCGGTCAAATGGTGATTCCCCGCCCCAACCTCTGGTTGTAAATGCCCTTCCCTTGCTGCTCCCCCCTTATTTTCCAATCCGACTGATGCTGTTCCAAGTGCCCCATGAACCATTTCTCCCAGTGCTCTATGCTGGATGTATAGCAGCAAATATTTGTCCCATTTACGTTAGAATGAGGAGCCTCTCAAAAAATCTGGGCTCTGAGCGATAATGACATGTAGGTGTGTGAGGGGGTAGAGACCTACTTCCAGTTTTAGGTGCCACTGAGACCCACAAAACCCAGGCTAGGGTGCTGCTTAAACCTATAAGCATCTAACCTCACTTCCTCCCTAAATTTTTTGTGGTAAAAGTTCTCAAATTTCTGCCTCTGGATACCTGTCCTGCGGCTTCACACTTGGTGCCAGTGTCCCAATGTGATCCATAAACCAGGGGAGGACAATGGCCTGTCAGCCTAGCTGGCATGCTGTGCCAGATCTGACAGGCAAGCTCAGAGGCTGCCGACCAGATTGGGTCTTGTTTGGACGCTGGTGAGAGGAGGGAAGTGGGTTCCAGCTTTACAGCTGGTTGGCCCAATGGGTCTCATCTGGGAGACCCAGGTTCATTTCCTCTCTCCCCGAGGGTGGATTTGGACGGGGTCCCCTCCCCTTGAGGCAAGTGGTCAAATCACAGTCCGTGGCATGTTCTGCTGTGGGGCTCACTCAGCCTCTGCTGTGGATCAATAGTGAGAGACTGGACCCTGGGGGGTTCCCACTTCCTGGCTGGTGGCCTCATCCACCAGGCTGTCGTGACCTTCTCGCTCTCAGGTCCAGTCACTCTTTCACTATTCAGTGCAGAGGAAAAACTGCCCCTCGGGGGGCTGAGGAACCCTCCCTCATCAGACTACCTCAAGGGCTCAGCCATCAGAACTCACTCCTCAGGGGTGAAAGGCTCCTGTTCAAACCTTCCCCCCTGCTGGCAGAGGTGGGAACTGAACCTCTGTCTCCTGCATCCCAGGCAAGTGCTGTAAGGTAGGGATGTGAAGGACTAGTCCCTTTGCTGCCTCTATCAGAAAGAGGCTGGGGGGGAGAATGGGGTACTTCAATGTGGCAGTGCCATGTGAAGCCTGGGGCCAGATCCCAGGCTCCATACGGTGCTGCTGCTTTGAAACACTGCCACGGGAGCCCGGGGTCAGGCTCCCACAGTGGCGTTTCAAAGCGGCAGAGCTGCAGGGAGCCTGGGATCAGCTGGGAAGTCCCCAGCTGACCCCCGGGCTCCACGTGGTGCTTTTGCCTTTAAAGTGTAGCAGCAGTCCTAGGGCTGTTTCTACACTTCCGAGGCAGAGACACCTTATTGACTAGTCGAATAGTCGATGCAAAATGCACCCACTATTCAATTAGTCAATTACCTGCAATGTAACATCCCTACTGTAAGGCAGAGCTACAAGTTACAGTCCTCCAGGCATCTGAAATAAGATTCATGATTCTGTTTTTATAGCTTGAGGATTGGGAGATTGTCCCCACTGACAAGTTACAGTGCCTGAACTTGCTGCGCTCAGAGGGGTGATTTTTTTTTTTTCACACCCCAGAGCGAGAAAGTTTCAGTGCTCAGTTGCAAGTGGAGATGAACCCTTCGGCGTGTGATGCCACACCATGCAATGCGTAAGTGCCTTTGTGGATCTGGGCCTGGCTGTCACGAACGGTGGGACACGCAGGGGAGCTGGGAGGAAACAGATCTGGCTAGCTATCTGGTCTGGGTCAGGGTTACAAAAGGGTTAATATCCTGCCCTGTCTTGTGATGGACTTTGGTGTGCTTTCCTCCAGTTACACCTACACAAGCCTAGAAGTGAGGCCTACTGTCAGGCAGTTCTGCAGCTCACAAAGCCACTCTGTGCACTTTGATGCCCCAAACACAGGCATGGACTTCCCCTCCAGCCAGGATATGCTGGGTGCTCACCCTCCCCACTGTGCCCCAGGCCCTCTTTCTACCCCGTTCTCCAAGACTCCACCCACCTTGTCCCATCTCAGCTTTGCCCCCCCCATGCCATTCCATCCCCTTCCTGTCCCATCACTTCCCACCTCCACCTTCTCCTTCCCAGAGCTTCCTGAATGCCAGGAATCAGCTACTTGTGGTGCTTGAGAAGTGCTGGGAGGGCAGGGGAAGAATCCGTAAGCAGGGACACCAGCAGATGAGATGTGGGCACGAGGGTTTCCAGTGGATACTCAGCACCCACTAATTTTCCTTGGGGGTGCTTAAGTCCCTGAACACCCTCAGAGCCATTACCTATGGCCCCAAATATGTTAGAGATGGAGCCCAAACCAACCCTCTGGATCTGAATGTCCCTGAAACTTGGAGCGCTTGCAACCCAGATCTGTAGTTGTAGCGTGTTTTGGTGCTGGGTGGGAACAGAATTTGGGTATGGAAGAAATTTCTGATGCCGGTAATGACATAAAACATAAGCATGTGGTGTGGATGGAGCTGGTTAGTTCAGGCAAGCGAGTTGTGCAGAAATGCCCTTTCCCTCTCAAATGATCCTTAATAATGACCTAAAGGGGGCACCAGAGACATTTAAAATGTTCTGCTGGGTGTAATAGGCAGTAGGGACCACCAGGGGGGCAGACTAGTGACGGCTAGCAAACCCCTATTGTCTGGGAGAAGAAATTCTCGGTCCCTCAGGGCCACTCAGAATGTGTGTGTTCATTGCACCTGGTGTGTTTGGGGAGGGGGGAGAGAAATAAATCTTTAATTAGAAGACAGGCAGTTCAGAAATATACAGCAAGAAATATGAAAGTGGACTTTTGTGTTTGGTAGGAAAACTATGTGTATAGGAGAAACAACAAGGCCTCTGGTGTCATTTGAAAGACTAACACATTCATTAGGGCATAAACTTTAATGAGGGAGACCTCACGTCTTTTGTTACCGATCACTCCGCCGGTCCCCTTTCCCCAGAATGAAAACGATCAAGCCTAGCAAACGGCAACAAACGCAGGGATAATACAATTTCCCAAAGAGCTTTTGGCTTAGGCCGTCCCGAGAGAAGCATCCGCTAGCGCAATGGGATTGTTCTCCTCTGGCAGCTGGGCAAGAGATCATGAGCATATGTTAAAAAAAAAAAAATGGCATCAAAAGCCACTTGGCAACGGCCCAACCCAATTCATAAAAGTAATTTCTATTCCTCTTGTAAGAGAAGGGAGCAATCAGTCAATCTGCAAGGCTATCTGTCTCCCTCTCTCATCTGGCCACATCCTTTCATAAATCTGCTCCTGTAAGTCTGAATTGGTGCTTACCAGGTCAAGATGTAATAATACTTAGTGCCGGTACAGAGCGCTACACAAAGTGCTTTAGGAACAGTAACGGTCACATTTTCATCACACCCCAGAGGCGGTTTTTTTAGCCCCACTTTATAGGGTGGAGGAAACTGAGTCAAGACCCAAGAGTTTTCTCAGATTCTCCTATAGAACTTGTGAGGATTCTAGTGCAGCCCCCCATGGCATTTTATGCACCCCGTCATCTAGACCTGGTCTGAGCAGGGCTACACAACGTGGCAGCATGGCTAGTCTTAACTCCTGAGGGCAGCCTGAGCCGAAAGATTAAAAATTTTGCACGTGATGTTTCAAAACTCTGCAAGTTTTATTTGCCAATGAATAAATGCCGAGCTCCAGCCTGAAAGTGGGGAGCATGGGTCACTGGCTGCACAAAGGCAGGAGATCACCCTGCAGGCCCATGCCCCCTTCCAGGACACAGGCTCAGTGGTGAGGCTGCACCTGACATAGCACAAGACCTGGGCTTGCCAGGTGCACAAGGTGTGGGGCAGGCAGGCTCAACTAGGTAGGATCCAAGTGTGAAGGGGCTCGGTGTGGGGAGAGCTGGGTGTGGGGTGAGAGGGTTCTGTGCAGGATACTCAGTGGGTGGGCTATGGGTAGGGGGATCTGGAGGCTTGTTGGGGTGGAGGGGTTGAGGTGCAGGGGCACTGGGACTCTCCAGGGGCTTCCAGGTGAAGATAGTTGGGGCTCAGCAGGGGGCCTGGGTGCTGGGGGCGTGGGGCTTGGTGGGAGTCTGGGGGCAGATAGCTGGGAGTCTGGATATAGAGGCTTAGAGTGGTGCAGGAGGGCTCATCAGGGAAGGGGTGTGAGTGCGGTGAGCTCAGTGGGGTAGTTTGGGTGCAGTGTGCATGCCCGGAGGCAGGGAGTCAGGGTGCAGGGAGACTCCAGATGGAGGAGTTGAGGTTCAGAGGGGTGGGGTTCAGGTATGGAGGGCTTCAGGAGTCCTGGATGTACATGGTGAGGCTTGGCAGGGATGTCTGGATGCATAGGGGTTGGGTGTCTGAGGGAGCAGCTTCCATGGGTGAGAAGCAATAGGGGCAAGAAGTGAGTATGCTGAGCTTCATGTTAACTGGGGGAGGTTTCTGGGACTGGGTCTGACACAGCCCCAACCACTCCTATCAGGGGAAAAGGGGCTAGCAGCTGATTCCAGCTCAGGTCAGGAGTCACTGACTTGAGTGTTCCCAGCCATACAGTGATTTACCCCATTGGGTGCTTGAAATAATGTTCCTGCACTGCTAGGTGACTGCTCTTGCTGCTTCCCTGTCAGAAATGATTTTTTCTGCACCGAAGCAAAGAAAGCTGCGGGGAACGTGAATTCTGTGCACGCGCAGTGGCATAGAATTCTCCTAGAGTAATTATTGCAGTAGCACTGGGAGGCTCAGTGGAGATGGCAGGGCCCCATTACACTAAACACTATGCAGTCATGTAATAAGAGATGGTCCCCACTCCAAGACAAGCTGTAAGCAGACAAGACAAGCAATGGATGGTGGGGAAATGGAGGCAGAGAACAGAGAGGTGAAGGGTAGTCTCCAGGTCACACAGCAGGTCAGGGTAGAGCTGGTGTCTTTGATCCCAGGCAAGTGACCTTCCCTGGCAGTGCTAGGGACTGATCTATGTGAGCACTTCCATTGAGTGTCAGCACAACCAGCCAGTTAAATAACCTCCAGGATTGCTTCGTAAGTCACTGACGGTTGATATTGGACCCCAGATCTCTTTATCCCATGCTCAATCCACCCCATCCAAATGCCGCTCCGGGGCAGTGCTTGCGCTAGAGAGAGAAATCTGGTGACATGCAGCTGCTCTGAGTCCAACTAGTTAAGCGTTGCAGAGCAGCCTGGATCTCTCTTCCATGACACTCAGAAGCAGTGGATTCTGGGAGGCCATCAAAGGCCACTGGAGCAGGGTGAGATGACTTTCTGAACAGTGCTAGTGTGGCCCGCGCTGTCAGATGCTGAGACAACACAGGCTAACCCAGTGTTTAACCACGCTGAAAGCAATCTGATCCAAACCTTCTGTCGCAGTTGGAGCACTTCTCTGCATGGCTGCAATGGTGTAGTACAAACATCCTAGGGGGAAGTGCAGGGCTCTTAGGGAAATTGACCCTACTTAGGCCAACAACAGGATTTGAACCTGGGACCTTCAGTGCTCTCCTAGGCGCCTTTCAAAGCTCCCACACTTAGGCCATGTCTACACTATGCAGAAGATTGACACTGCTGCAGTTGATCTTTTTGAGTTCAATTTAGCGAGTCTAGTAAATCGCTAAATCGAAGTCATAGGGTGCCCCGGTCGGTGCCGTTACTTCTGCTCCTCACGAGGAGTAAGGGAAGCCGACAGTAGCATTTGCTCCTGTCAGCCTCCCACTGTGTGGATGGTGTGGAAACACAATTTAAGATATGTTGAGTCCAGCTACATAATTAACATAGCTGGAGTTGCGTATCTTAAGTCGACCTTCCACTGTAGTGTAGACCTGGCCTTATTGATTTAGCTGGCCGCTATAGTTGATTCTTTCACCTCTTATGTGGAGCAGCCACTAGAGGAGGATAAGGACCCATAGGTTGTGTCTAGACTACAGGGTTTTGTCAACAAAAGTGGACTTTTGTCGACAAATCTATACCTGTGTCTACACTACTGCCGAGTTCTGTCGACATAACATCGACAGAACTCGGCAGTTTTGTCGACGGCGGTAAACCTCATTCTACAAGGAATAACGCCTTTTGTCAACAGAGTTCTGTTGACAGAAGGCGTTATTGCATCTACTCTGTCCTTTGTGTCTACACTCTCATGTCGACAAACTGGCTTGCTTTGTCGACAGAACTGGATGTAGTCTAGACGCTCTTTGTCGACAGAATCTTTGTCGACTAAAGCCTGTAGTCTAGACGTACCCATACTGAGCTAGTATAGCTGACATCAGCATAGCAAACTTCTCTGGAGTGCGTGAGGTCTAAGCAAGAGTTCTGTGTTTAACTGGATTGCACCCTGGTAAACTAGCTTCATGCTATTTGCTACTTGCCCTGTTCTTTTGGGAAACTGGTGTCCCTGCATTTGGCTCCACTTTCTCCAAACGGGGCATCAGCCTAGCTTCTTCATAATCAGTCCAATGCGTAATCAAAGCAAGCTTTTTCGGGTTTGTTTTGCAAAAATCTTTCCTCCCCGCTGTTTTAAAGAAGCAACACTTTGGGGGAAGCCATCTGTTTACTTTTGGGACTGAAGACTTGCTGAAATGTACTTTGAGGGATGAAGCAACACAAAGTAAAAGAACAGAGGCTGGCAGGCTGCATGGTGAATGGAAAACCATTTTTTGGGGGGGGGACTTTCTGGAGTTTGAAGCCCTGATGATGGACGCTTGTGCAATAGATGGGAATAGCTTTCTGAGTATCAAAACACAGAGCAAAAGAATAACACTCTGCCTAATAGACTGAGGAACGTATGCAGGGTAAAACCCATTCTGCTCCCAAAGAGAAGGAAAGCAGCAGTGGTGAATGATGAATTGGCATGAGGCTTAGGTGGAGAGTTAGGTTTGTGTAATGTATTGGAAAAAATGGGATAATGAGGCTTAAAAAGAATAACCCTCCGTTCTGAATAAGCAAGACCCATATCTGCAATCAAAGTATGGTAATGCCTGAAAAAGAGTTTTGGTCTAGAATATGTTTGCTCTGGTCTGCTAGAACAGTGTTTCTCAACCTTTTTTTATAAAGTACTGCTTTAAAAAAATTATAAGTACCCTCGGTACCTTCAGTTTTCAGAGACACAATTTTTTTCTACCATTGCAACACATTTGTTCAAACAACTTAAACATAGCCGGGCAGGTGATGAAATATTTGGGTGTAAAAAGTACAAAAATAATAAAACGCTGTTAAACTTAAAACAAAAATTCAGTTTTCTCCACATTTCTGTTGTCGATGTACCCCCCCAGACGTCTCTCAAGTACCCCTAAGAGTACTCATACCACTGGCTGAGAAACACTATACTAGAAGGTTATTGTTGTAGCAGGCGATGTGATTGGAGTTTTAAAAATCTGACTACTATCTTGCTTGCTCGCTCCATCCAGTAAGTTCTGCTGCCAATATCAAGAACCAGTAACTCTAGTAAGTTGCAGAATGAGATTTTTTTTTTTTTTTTTGCATAGAAAGGGGCCATCCTTATTTTTTTTTAAGGTTTGGTCAAAGAAGTATATAATTCCCAGAAGAAATTTTGAAACAAAACAAAAACTTTTATTTTGACTTCAAATGCTTCATTTTTGGTGTTTTTTTTTTTTAATTGGAAAACTGTTGGTTGGTTGAATTTTTGAAGTTCCATAGCCCTAGCTCATGATCCTCTGGAAAAAGGGAGGAAATAGTTTTCATCCATTTGTTGTTGTTGTTGTTTTTTTTTAAATAACTTTCACACCATTTACTGTTTGAAAATTCCACATTTCATCCCTATTGCTACCTAGAGTTGACACAGTTTTCATCTAAGATTTTCACTGGAAAATAGGATTTCATCCATTTCCCATCTTTCAGATTTTGCTAGTTAGGGAACAGTTTCAAGGTATCAAGTGTGAATTTCCACAATTCTGAAATGAAAAAAAAAAATTTTTTTTCTCCCCAAATTTGATCAAAAATAAGTCTCTCCCTGCCCCCAACGTTTCCCATTTAGATGAAATCCTATTTTCCAATGAAAATCTTCGATGAAAACATTGTCAACTTTAGTTAGCAATAGGGATGAAATGTAGAATTTTCAAAATTATTTAAGTGGATGGGGAAAATCTCTAAGGGTATGTCTACACTAGCCCCCTAGATTGATCTAGGGAGGCTAATGAGGGCGACGGAAATTGAAAATCAAGTCCGGGATTTAAATATCCTGCGCTTGATTTGCATGTTCCCAGCCAGTCGCCATTTTAGAAATTGACTAGCCCGAAGTAACTGCCTGCGTCTACACGCGGCAGTGAAACAGGATTCCAATTTAAAGCCCTAACTTGAATTAGCTGGTATTCCTCCTGCAATGAGGTTTACCAGCTAATTCAATTTAGGGGATTTAAATCAGAATCCCGTTTCACTGCCGCATGTAGACGCGGGCAGTTACTTCGGGCTAGTCAATTTCTAAAATGGCGACCAGCCGGGAACATGCAAATCAAGCGCGGGATATTTAAATCCTGGGCTTGTTTTGCAATTTTGGTCGCCCTCATTAGTCTCCCTAGATCGATCTAGGGGGCTAGTGTAGACGTACCCTATCGGAATATTTGAACCTGTAGCACTGGAAGCTATATAACTATCACGGCTTTGTTTTTTTTAGTAGCACAAATTGTGTAGCTTATTCCGACCGAAGGGTGCTGTCTGGACACACCCTGAGAGCGCCCTGCTGCCTTCCCCAGTGAGCTTCATCTTTGCGATATGTAATATTGTGTCAAAGGAGCTGACCACATATGATCGCATTATTGATGTTCCTGGAGTGAGAAGGGATTGTTTTGGCAGGAACGTGGCATTGGCCGCTGTCGGTAGATAGGATATGGAGATAGGTGAACCTGTGGTTGGACCCATTTTGGCTGTTTTCATGAGCTGCTGGGCCTATACCAACCAAAGTAGTGGCCAGGAGCATCGAGCAAGACGTTTTGCTGTCCTGTCGGGAGTCCTTGTAGTGAGCAGACACTGGGCTGGGTTTGGGCCTCTGCGTGATCCCCCCCCAAGCTGTACAAAATGGGGCTGATGGTGAATGTTTCCCCACATCTTGGATCATCCAATGTAAGTGTAACCCATGTGAATGTATTTCCACCTGGGCAGGCGCTTGCTTTAGCAAGGCCCCAATTGGGTTGTCTGTGGGCCTGAACCCAGGACCTCTGGATCCTACAAGTATGAGCCTCTCCAGCATGAAACAAACCCTTGTATTTAAAGAGAAGTGGAGACTTTCTTCCCCTCCCTCCCTCCCCCTTCTCACAGCTGAAGCCGTTGAGTGAGCGCAGACTTGGAGCTCCACACAGTCGGTGTCTGCAAAAACCCCCTCCACCCACCCGATAGGACAAGAATGTTTGCTTGCCTTCCTCTCTGATTCATCCAAACCCAGGGGGGAGCATCCCTGGATCCTGGGCCACATACCAGCTGATTTACAGTGTCTAACACGTATCGCTCTGGACAGGAGTCTGCTGGCTCCGGTCCAAGCCGTGCACATGGATAATATTTCCTCCGGAGTGAAGAGTGAGCTGGCTGAATGACTGCTGCTTCTTCAGACATTGCCCCGCCTCCCGGCTGTGGAGATTCAGCCCCTTGAGCATGGCTGGTTCCAATCCGCTCAAGGTCTTGGGAGCCCTCAGTTCAATTCCACAGCCATCCTCGGTGACCTTGGGCCTGTCACTTACTCCCTTTCTACCTCATGTTCCTCCCAGTGTAAAGTAGGCAGAGGAGCACAGCCCTGCCACATAAGAGTTGTTGGTAGATGATTGGATATTACAGCAAGGTGCGGCCATAAAAAGACCTTGGGCAGCGTGGTTTTCAGAGACAGGATTGAGGGAATTTCAGTCATGATGGTACCACGCAGGACCACAGGACGTTGTCCCCTTTCTCTTCAGCAAGCTCTGGGCATGTTCTGGTTTGCATCTCTCTGCCGTCGTTGCCTGTCTCGGCTTTCTGTGCGTTGGGTTATCACAGGGGGTTGTTTGCTAGACAGTAAAAGTTGTATCCTTTATGTGAGCAGGTTCACAGGGGCTGGGCATAGTCACCACTCTCTCACCCAGTTTCCTGCCGACAGAGCAATGGGGCATCCACCAGTGTGGGAGCTGGGAGGTGCATAACAACTCCCAAAGAAGGAAGTTAGCATGTTTGACTGAAAGCCTCAAACTCACAGTCCATTCCTATTCAGGAGTGTTCAGACACGTGCTGCTGTCCCATTGGCTTCAGTGGGTCTGTCTACATGGCACCTCTACCTAGGCTCTCTGAGGTTTGAGCCCAGGCCCTCTTCCGTCCACACGCAAATCAGGCTTGATGGGAGTCAGCAGGCACTCAAGATCTGGTCCTCACTGTGCCCACTGACTCTGTTACCTTGCAGTGTGGGCGTAGGTCAAGCCGCAGCCCCATGTCAGAAGGGCTGCGTGGTGCAGCGGTTATGAAACACAGGTTTACAGAGCAGCGTGGCTGCTCAGACGTCCGCTTGGGAGCCGGCCTTAGTGTCCAGTGCTGAGAAACGCAATGGGACTGATGCACATGCTTAAAGTTAAGCACTTTCTCCAGAGCATTGCTGCATGGGGATGAATTTACTCTTGCTGAAATAATCTATTGGGGTCTTGGTACTGTGGATCCTCGGCTAAGGTGACTTGTCCTAGGCATGCTGCGGCATGAGGAAGGATTATTAACGAGGCCCTAGGAAGAGAAAAAAGCCGTGTAGCTGAGTGAATAGGGCACCACTGACCTCAAAGTCAGGCATCCTGGCTACATGACTGTGGTCAAGTTGCTTTCCCTGTCACCCTTTGTCTTGCTTACTTAGGTTTTGTCTACACTAGCACTTTTGTTGGCTAAATGAAGGTCAGGCAGGGTGTGAAAAAACACCCCCAGGCTGACAAAGTTTCACCAACAAAAGCACTGGTATGCCCAGCACTCTGTTGCTGGGAGATGCTCTCCGGCTGATGTAAGATAAGTGGAAGATGAGTTCATTATGCCAGCAGGAGAGCACTCGTCTATTGGCATAGAGTGGCTACACAGTAGACCTTACAGTGGCGCAGCTGGCGTGGTACAGCTGTGTGGCTGTAAGATCCACAGACCTAGCCTTAGATTGCCAGGATATGGACTCTGTCTTCCTATGTGTTTTTTCCAGCACCTGGCTCGCACCAAGAGGTGTCAAGCCGATCAAATCCTGCAAGGGCCACTGCAGTACAAATGACCAATAGGCAGGGGGTTAGTGCCCAGTTGGAAACCTGAGCTCATCTCTTACATGGGGCTCACAGCACTTGCTTTCTTGAGCCCCTCTTCTGAGCAATAGCCCCCTGGCAAATGAATGCCAGAGGACTCTGTCGACATTCCTCTCTCACCCAGAAAGCAAAAAAAAGGGATCCAGCGTGCAGGGCTGGGGAAGCGATTAAACTCCACTGGCGCCTGTCAACAGCGGTGCAGAATCTATTTCTCTTCCGCCTTTTTGCTGTTGGAAATGGCTGGCTTTAACCAGCTGGGAGGTCAGCCTAGGCCACGGATGTCAAGAGTCATAAGAATGTGTGGCCCATTCAAAGGCTTCAGTTAAATCAATAAACACTCTGAGCTGCTGAGCTCTTCACCCTGATTTCAATTGGCATCGTGTGGCCAGGGGCCCTGGGGCCCTGGGGTTGGGAATGAGAGCCAGACTGGGGAGGTGGGCTGGGGGAAGGAAGGAGCAGTAATGTGTTTGAATTAACAGTGCCATCAGCATGCCTAGTCTTCCGACCATTAGCGAGAGCTGGCCATGGCACTGTAGACACAGAGGGTGGTGCATGCAGCTGTTTGGTTGCCCCATTTGGAATGGCCGGTGATGGATCACTAGAGATGTGATTTTATTAGATCCCAGCCTGCAACATGGGGGAAACTTCAGCTCTAGATCTCTGTGGCATGGACCCAGGTCCAACTGTTTATACTAAGAGCCAGTCTAGACACACAGATTGCTTCCTCTTAACTTTGGTTGGTTGTAAAGTTCTGGAATTAAGTTATCAGTCTAAGGCAGATGTACATTGGATGTGTCAACACCAGGGTTTGCACCAGTGTAATAAAAATAAGAACCAATTTTAGTTCAATCAATGCAAGTTTTGTGTGTAGACAAGGCCTGAGATTTCAAAGGGCAGAACCTAGCCAGCTGGTAGAAGCTTGTTTTAAGCCTATGCACTTAAGAAAGGCAGCTAAATGCAGATGGGACATGACTCAGCATCCCTTGAATTCTCCCATTGACTCGTGCTTTTAAGGGAAGTTTCCTAACCTAGTGGGGACTTCTCAGCCTCTGCAGACTACTGTACACCTTTAGGAGTTTGATTTGTCTCACGTGCCCCTAAGTTTCACCTCACTTAAAAATGACTTCCTTACAAAATCGGACATAAAAACTAAACAAGTGTCATGGCACACTATGGGTGTGTCTACACAGCAAAGTTATTTCGGAATAACAACCGTTATTCCAAAATAACTATGCGAGCGTCTACACAGCAATTCCATTACTTCAAAATAATTTCAAAATAATGGATGGCTTAATCCGACTTCTGTAAACCTCATTCTACAAGGAATAACGCCTCTTCCGAAATAGCTATTTCGAAATAAGGCATGTGTAGACGCTCCACTTCTGCTATTTAGAAATAGCCCCTCACCAGGGCCATTCTAAGTTATTCCTCCTGGGGCTCTAAATCGTCTCCATTAGGGAAGCCTGCCTCTGGCTAATTTTGAGGCTTCTCTGCAGTATAGATGTGTGTAAGCAGGGTCAGGATAAACTCTACCCTGACATCTGGTGGTGAATTGTGGCGAGTGGCGCAAAAAGACTTCAGGGACTGATCTTGTTTGCATAGGCACACCCACCCCGCCTAGTATGAGCTCACAGCAGCCCAAATGGTCACTTTGGCCGCTGTGGGATCCCCAGTCTCTCTGTTATTGAGGCAGGGAGGATAAAGTGTTGTTACCCTGATTATGTGAATCAAGGACAGTGGAACTGTTTTAAGACAGAGGGATTCACCATCAATGAAGTAGCACTCGCTAGACAAGGGGCATGGGTTCCAAACCCAGTGAAGTAAGAGAGGCTGGGGACAGGTATTTGTACTTGGTGGTAGGGCCCCCTGTCTGAGGGCCTGACACACCAACTGTACCCTCTTCACTGTGGAATATCAGAGCTAATTTGGATTCTATTAGGAGTCTAGTTACAGGCTGCTGAGCTGACTTTACTTTGGGTCAATGGTGCACTAGCACTGAGGCTCCTCTACTAGGAGCTGAAATCTACTATGAGCTGAAATCACTGAGTGTTGTGGGGAGCCTGAAGCTAAATTGCTGAGCTGCTAGCAGAGAAGTTGCAGGAATGACCCAGCGGAGCAGCTGGCAGGAACAACCGGCGGGTGGCTGGTAAGAGCAGCTGCAGGTGGCCAGTGGAGCAGCTGCGGGAACGACTGGTGGGCAGCCGGTGGAGTGGAACGAGACAGAGAGGCAGAGCAGGGCAGTTCACGGGACGACTGGAGCAGCTCGCGGGACAGCAGGTGGAGTGTGGCGGAGTGACTCGCGTTAAAGGCGGCAGCAGAACCCTACGGAGAGGCGGGGCCGTCAGCGGACCATGTAAGGTGTATCAACCCCCCGCCTCCTCCGTTCCAACCAGGTTGGGAGGTAAAAACCCTGCAGGTAAACTTTTGAACCCTGGGGCATCACTGACCTGGGACAGAGACTTTTGGGGTGTAGGACTTTGGGTGATTTGTGGGCTGCTGGACTCAAGAGACTCTTGGGGTGTTGGACTCTTGGGGACTTTGGGTGATTCTTGGCTGGGGGTGGGTCTTTGCTCATGGTTTGGTCTATGAATCCTAGTTGTGGTGTTTTCCCAATTTAATGCTGATGTCAGTTACTTCATGTTATTAAAGATTTGCTGCTATACCGAGGCTCTGTGCTTGCGAGAGGGGAAGAATTGCCTCTTTGAGGTGCCCAGGGGTGTATGTAAGATTTCCCAGGTCACTGGGTGAGGACTCAAGCCGGTGTTGCATTACGTTGTTGGGAGGGGACCCCTAGGTACTGAACCCGGCCCTTGCTGCTATTAGCTCGGCCTGGCAGAAGGGTTACATGTGCTATTTCAAATAAGCTATTTCGAATAACTATTCTGGAATAGCTTATTCCAAAATAACTGTACAGTGTAGATGTAGCCTATTACTTCAAAACTGCTTGCTTTTGCATTTTTACCATAAAATTATAAAATAAATCCATTGAAATATACATATTCTTACATTTCAGTGTATAATATATAGAGCACTAGTAACAAGTTATTGTCTGTATGAAATTTTAGTTTGGACTGACTTTGCTAGTGCTTTTTATGTAGCCTGTGGTGAAAGTAGGCAAATCTCTTGATAAGTTGATGTACCTCCAGAAAACCTCTGAGTACCCGGAGAGTATGCATACCCCTAGTTGAGAACCGCTGTCCTAACCTACACCTCTTTGCCATGCGCTAGTCTGGTTTCCAGTCCCTAAAACAGAGCTGATGATAATTCACAGGGTAAAGTCAGGACTAATTTGGTGTTGGGCCACATTAATTGCTCATGTTGAAACTGTGGGGCTCTCTGAAGTTAATGGAGTTGCACCTAACTCCGGCAGGGGATTTGAACCAAGGTTTGCAAAACACTTAGAAAAAGTCTAAATGTTCTGTACAAACTGCATTATATAGACCTTAATTATCCCAAACAGGAGCATGCTCCTTAAATGCATCTTGCACAGTCCCTTAAGGCTTGCCACAGGGGGACATCAGGAAAATTAATCTGAATTAATCTAAAGGTGTGAATTTGAAGTGGCATAGTTGAAGTGAATTAAGCTAACCTGAATTTAGCCCACTTTAATTCTAAAGGTGGGTGTTCACACAGGGGTTTAATGTGATTTAACGAATCCATTTCAGAGTCGCACCTTCAATTAATGTGAATTAACTTTCCTGGAGATCACTGTGTTGACAAGCCCTGAGCACTGTATAATCTCTCAGCTTTCAGGAGCTCATTGATTATTTCCAACTAAACTATTTCCAACTAAAGAATATACAGCAACAATCCCTTTCTGAGGGGTAAGTAGAACAGGGGAGCTTGGAAGATCTGGATTCAGTCTGTTAGGAGTTTGTTCATGTCCCCAGTTCTCTTCCTTCCTGCCAGAAAACCACCAGCTAACCGGCCAAGGCTGCATTTCTCTTTAAAACAGGCCCCTGCTGGTCTGCGGAAGGCAGGTCACTAAGGCTATGTCTACACTGCCGACTTTTGCCTGCAGAGAGTATGCAAAGGAAGTGCTGATTAGCATTTTGTCACGCTTCATTTGCATAATCTATTCGAGCCATTTTTGCGCAAAAACAAGCGGTGTGGACGTTTCCTTTTTGTGCAAAAACCCCTTTTGTGCACAAGATCCTTATGCTGGGAGGGGTATAAGGATCTTGCGCAAAAAGGTTTTTTTGCGCAAAAAGGAAACGTCCACACTGCTTGTTTTTGCGCAAAAACGGCTCGAATAGATTATGCAAATGAAGCGCAACAAAATGCTAATCAGCGCTTCATTTGCATACTCGCTGCCGTCAAAAGCCAGCACTGTAGACAAAGCCTGAGGCTATGTCTACACTGCAGGTGTTTTGCGGAAGAGGAAATGCAAATGTAGCACTCATTTGCATATCTCACATTCTCATTTGCATATCTTCTTCCAATCCTTTTTGCGGAGGAGGTTTTCGTGATAAAAAGCCCTGTGTAGACGGGGCCATTTGTCGCAAACCCCCCCTTTTGTGCAAGAGCCCTTATTCCTCAAAAATTCATTTTATTTTCACTTTCCTTCTTCCTTCCCCCTTTTTCCCACTGGGAGAAAACAAAAGTAAGAAAAGAAGCACAGTTATTTTCTTTTTTCCCACCAAAGTGATGTTTCTTCCTCCAAAATGCTGAACATTTAAAACACATTTTGCTTTGAATCTTTTCAGCAAAATAGACATCCCTGTGACTTGCCTGGTAGGATTGGACACGCTGGCAGCCTCAGCATAACTCATGCTTGATGATAGTTGTTTTTCTCTTTTTATATTGTCCACGTTTACTGCTGGCACTGTGAGAAAACAAGGCCAGTTCTAGAACAAAGAACTCTTCAAACTCTTGGGCGGTGTATTGCAGGGGCTGGGGCCTGTAACAGGACCAGCTCCCTAGGATGGGAAGGACTTTCAGAACTGGGCAACACAGCTGGAAAGGAGGGCAAAATTACCAG